>CM060900.1:539660345-539690345 GCA_030762935.1 Hymenopus coronatus | reverse complement strand
CTGTTACTACTACTACTACTGTTACTACTACTGTTACTACTACTGTTACTACTACTACTACTGTTACTACTACTGTTACTACTACTACTGTTACTGGTGCTGCTACTACTGTTACTACTGCTACTGTTACTACTACTACTACTGTTACTGTTACTACTGCTACTGTTACTACTACTACTACTGCTACTACTATTGCTACTACTACTGCTGCTACTACCTTTACTACTACTGCTACTACTACTACTGCTATTACTACTGTTACTACTACTGCTACTACTACTGCTACCACTACTGTTACTACTACTGCTGCTACTATTACTGTTACTGCTGTTACTACTACTGCTGCCACTACTACTGCTACTACTGCTGCTACTACTGCTGCTACTAATTTTACTTCTGTTGTTACTACTACTGCTGCTACTACGACTGCTACTACTACTGCTGCTACTAATGTTACTACTACTGTTACCACTACTGCTGCTAATATTACTGTTACTACTTCTGCTACTATTACCTCTGTTACTACTACTACTACTACTACTACTACTGCTACTGCTGCTACTACTGCTGCTACTTCTGTTACTACTACTGTTACTGTTACTACTACTACTGCTACTACTAATACTACTGTTAATACTACTACTACTACTACTACTACTACTACTACTGCTACTACTATTACTACTGCTACTACTACTGTTACTACTACTACTGATACTGTTACTACTACTTCTGTTACTGCTACTACTACTGCTACTACTACTGTTACTACTACTACTAATACTGTAACTGCTACTGCTAATGTTACTATTACTACTACCACAGTGACTGCTGCTACTCCTACTGTTACTGCTAATACTACTGTTAATATTACTACTACTACTGCTACTGCTACTACTATTGTTACTGCTACTACTACTGTTACTATTACTACTACTAATGTTACTATTACTACTACTGTTACTGCTACTACTGTTACTGCTACTACTGTTACTACTGTTACTACTACTGTTACTACTACTACTACTACTGTTACTCCTACTACCACTGTTACGGCTACTACTGTTACTACTACTACTGTTACTACTACTACTGTTACTGCTATTGTTACTACTACTGTTACTGCTACTACTGTTACTACTACTACTGTTATTACTACTGTTACTGCTACTGTTACTGCTACTGTTACTACTACTACTGTTACTGCTACTGTTACTGCTAATGTTACTGCTACTGTTAATGCTACTGTTACTACTACTACTGTTACTACTACTGTTACTGTTACTACTGTTACTACTACTACTGTTACTGCTACTGTTACCACTACTACTGTTACTGCTACTGTTACTGCTACTGTTACTGCTACTGTTACTACTACTGTTACTACTACTGTTACTGCTACTACTGTTACTATTACTGTTACTACTACTACTACTACTACTACTACTACTGTTACTACTACTGCTACTACTGTTACTACTATTGTTACTGCTAATACTGTTACTACTACTACTACTTATACTACTACGGTTACTGCCACTACTAATGTTACTATTACTACTACTACTGTTACTACTACTACTACTACTGTTACTGCTACTACTGTTACTACTAATACTACTACTACGTTTACTACTACTACCACTGTTACTGCTACTACTGTTACTACTACTGTTACTGCTACTACTGTTACTACTACTACTACTACTACTGTTATTACTACTGTTACTGCTACTGTTACTGCTACTAATGTTACTGCTACTAATGTTACTGCTACTGTTACTACTACTACTATTACTGCTACTGTTACTGCTACTGTTACTGCTACTGTTACTGCTACTGTTACTACTACTACTGTTAATGCTGCTGTTACTGCTACTGTTACTGCTACTACTGTTACTGCTACTGTTACTGCTACTGTTACTACTATTACTGTTACTGCTACTGTAACTGCTACTGTTACTATTACTGTTACTGCTACTGTTACTGCTACTGTTACTACTACTGTTACTACTACTGTTACTGCTTCTAATGTTACTACTACTACTGTTACTACTACTGTTATTGCTTCTAATGTTACTACTACTACTGTTACTACTACTGTTACTGCTACTGTTACTACTACTCTTACTTTTACTGTTATTGCTACTGTTACTACTATATCTACTGCTACTGTTACTACTACTACTACTGTAACTACTACTGTTACTGCTACTACTGTTACTACTACTGTTACTGCTACTCCTACTGTTACTGCTACTGTTTCTACTACTACTGTTACCACTACTGTTACTGCTATCACTGTTACTACTTCTACTACTGTTACTGCTACTGTTACTACTACTACTACTGTTACTACAACTGCTACTACTACTAGTACTACTACTTCTACTACTGTTACTACTACTGTTTCTACTACTGTTATTGCTACTACTGTTTATACTACTACTGTTACTACTACTACTGTTACTACTACTACTGTTACTACTACTACTGTTACCACTACTACTGTTACTACTACTGTTACTACTACTGTTACTACTACTACTGTGACTACTACTACTGTTACTACTACTGTTACTACCACTACTGTTACTACTACTACTGTTACTACTACTATTACTGTTACTCCTACTGTTACTACTACTACTGTTAATACTACTACTGTTACTACTATTACTGTTACTTGTACTACTACTGTTACTACTACTACTGCTACTACTACTACGGTTACTGCTACTACTACTGTTAATACTACTACTGTTACTACTACAACTGATACTGCTACTACTACTACTGTTACTACTACTACTTTTATTGCTACTAATACTGTTACTGCTACTACAACTGTTACTACTACTGTTACTGTTACTACTACTACTGTTACTATTACTAATGCTACTACTGTTACTACTACTGCTGTTACTACTACTCTTACTAATACTGTTATTACTACTGTTACTGCTACTGTTACTACTACTGTTACTACTACTGTTACTACTACTACTGTTACTACTACTACTACTATTACTACTACTGTTACTACTACTGTTACTACTACTATTACTACTACTGTTACTGTTACTACTACCGTTACTGTTACTACTACTGTTACTGTTAGTACTACTATTACTACTACTGTTACTACTACTATTACTACTACTGTTACTACTACTTTTACTGCTACTACTCTTACTACTACTGTTTCTCTACTGTTACTGTTACTAGTACTTTTAATACTACTGTTACTGTTACTACTGTTACTGCTACTACTGTTACTACTACTGTTACTGTTACTACTACTGTTACTACTACTGTTGCTGTTACTACAACTGTTACTGCTACTGCTGCTACTACTGTTACTACTACTTTTACTGCTAAAGTTGCTACTACTGTTACTACTACTGTTACTACTACTGTTACTGTTACTACTACTTTTAATACTACTGTTACTGTTACTACTACTGTTACTGCTACTACTGTTACTACTACTGTTACTACTACTGTTACTGTTACTACTACTGTTACTACTACTGCTACTACTACTGTTACTGCTACTGTTACTGGTACTACTACTGTTACTACTACTGTTACCACTACTGTTACTGCTACTGTTACTACTACTGTTACTGTTACTACTTCTGTTACTACTACTGTTGCTGTTACTACTACTGTTACTGCTACTGTTGCTACTACTTTTACTACTAATGTTACTGCTACTGTTACTACTACTGTTACTCCTACTGTTACTACTACTACTGTTACCACTACTACTGTTACTACTACTGTTACCACTACTACTTTTACTGCTACTGTTACTACTACTACTACTGTTACTACAACTGCTACTACTACTACTACTACTACTGTTACCACTACTACTGTTACTACTACTGTTACCACTACTACTGTTACTACTACTGTTACTGCTACTACTTTTACTACTACGGTTACCACTACTACCGTTACAACTACTGTTACTACTACTACTGTTACTACTACTACTGTTACTACTACTACTACTACTACTGTTACTACTACTGTTACTACTACTGTTACTACTACTACTGTTACTACTACTACTGTCACTACTACAACTGTTACTACTACTACTGTTACTACTACTACTACTGTTACTGCTACTACTGTTACTACTTCTACTGTTACTACTACTACTGTTACTGCTACTGCTGTTACTGCTACTGTTACTGCTACTGTTACTGCTACTGTTACTACTACTTGTTACTGCTACTGTTAATGTTACTGCTACTGTTATTACTACTACTACTACTACTACTACTACTACTACTACTACTGTTACTACTACAACTGATACCACTACTGTTACTACTACTGTTACAACTACTACTACTGTTACTACTACTACTGTTACTACTACTACTTTTACTACTACTACTGTTACTACTGTTACTGTTACTACTGTTACTACTGTTACTACTGTTACTACTACTACTGTTCCTACTACTACTACTGTTCCTACTACTACTACTGTTACTACTACTACTACTGTTCCTACTACTACTACTGTTACTAGTACTACTACTGTTACTACTACTACTGTTACTAGTACTACTACTGTTACTACTACTACTGTTACTAGTACTACTACTGTTACTACTACTACTGTTACTACTACTACTACTGTTCCTACTACTACTACTGTTCCTACTACTACTACTGTTACTACTACTACTACTGTTACTACTACTACTACTGTTACTACTACTACTACTGTTACTACTACTACTACTGCTACTACTACTACTACTGTTACTGCTACTACTACTGTTACTAGTACTACTGTTACTAATACTACTACTGTTACTGCTACTACTACTGTTACTACTACTACTGTTACTACTACAACTTTTACTGCTACTACTACTGTTACTACTACTACTGCTACTGCTGTTACTACTACTGTTACTGCTACTACTACTGGTACTACTACTGCTACTGTTACTACTGCTACTGTTACTATTACTACTGCTATTACTGTTACTACTACTGTTACTGTTACTATTACTGTTACTACTACTACTGTTACTACTACTGTTACTGTTACTACTACTGTTACTGTTATTACTACTGTTACTGTTACTACTACTGTTACTGCTACTGTTGCTACTACTGTTACTACTACTTTTACTGCTACTGTAGCTACTACTGTTACTACTACTGTTACTACTACTGTTACTGTTACTACTACTTTTAATACTACTGTTACTGTTACTACTACTGTTACTGCTACTACTGTTACTACTACAGTTACTACTACTGTTACTACTACTGCTACTACTACTGTTACTGCTACTGTTACTGCTACTGTTACTGTTACTACTACTGTTACTACTACTGTTACTACTACTGTTACTACTACTGTTACTGCTACTGTTACTACTACTGTTACTGTTACTAATACTGTTACTACTTCTGTTACTACTACTGTTACTGCTACTGTTGCTGCTACTTTTACTACTAATGTTACTGCTACTGTTACTACTGTTACTTTTACTGTTACTACTACTGCTACTACTTCTGTTACTACTACTGATACTGCTACTACTGTTACTACTACTACTGTTACTGTTACTACTACTACTGTTACTGTTACTACTACTATTACTACTACTGTTACTACTACTGTTACTACTACTGTTACTACTACTGTTACTACTTCTTTTACTACTACTGTTACTATTACTGTTACTACTACTACTGTTACTTCTACTGTTACTAATACTGTTACTACTACCGTTACTACTACTGTTACTACTACTGTTACTACTACTGCTACTACTACTGTTACTACTACTGTTACTACTACTGTTACTACTACTGTTACTACTACTTCTGTTACTACTACTGTTAATATTACTGTTACTACTATTATTATTACTACTGTTACTACTACTGTTACTACTACGGTTACTACTACTACTACTACTGTTACTACTACTGTTACTACTACTGTTACTACTACTACTACTACTGTTACTACTACTGTTACTAATACTACTACTACTGTTACTGCTACTGTTACTACTACTACTACTACTGTTACTACTACTACTGTTACTACTACTGTTACTACTACTACTACTGTTACTACTACTACTGTTACTACTACTACTGTTACTACTACTACTGTTACTGGTGCTGCTACTACTGTTACTACTGCTACTGTTACTACTACTACTACTGTTATTGTTACTACTGTTACTGTTACTACTGCTACTGTTACTACTACTACTGCTACTACTACTATTGCTACTACTACTGCTGCTACTACCTTTACTACTACTGCTACTACTACTACTACTGTTATTACTACTGTTACTACTACTGCTACTACTACTGCTACCACTACTGTTACTACTACTGCTGCTACTATTACTGTTACTGCTGTTACTACTACTGTTACTACTACTGCTGCCACTACTACTGCTACTACTGCTGCTACTACTGCTGCTACTACTTTTACTTTTACTGTTACTACTACTGCTGCTACTACGACTGCTACTACTACTGCTGCTACTAATGTTACTACTACTCTTACTACTACTGCTGCTACTACTACTGGTACTACTACTGCTACTATTACTACTACTACTACTACTGTTACTACTACTGCTACTGCTGCTACTACTGCTGCTACTTCTGTTACTACTACTGTTACTACTACTACTACTACTACTACTACTGCTACTACTAATACTACTGTTAATACTACTAATGCTACTACTACTACTACTACTACTGCTACTACTACTGCTACTACTACTGTTACTACTACTACTGATACTGTTACTACTACTTCTGTTACTGCTACTACTACTGTTACTGCTACTACTACTGTTACTATTACTACTACTAATGTTACTATTACTACTACTGTTACTGCTACTACTGTTACTACTACTACTACTGTTACTACCACTACCACTGTTACTGCTACTACTGTTACTACTACTACTGTTACTGCTACTACTGTACTACTACTACTACTGTTAATACTACTGTTACTGCTACTGTTACTGCTACTGTTACTACTACTACTGATACTACTACTACTGATACTGCTACTGTTACTGCTAATGTTACTACTACTTTTAATGCTACTGTTACTACTACTACTGTTACTATTACTGTTATTGTTACTACTGTTACTACTACTACTGTTACTGCTACTGTTACCACTACTACTCTTACTGCTACTGTTACTGCTAATGTTACTACTACTGTTACTACTACTGTTACTGCTACTACTGTTACTACTACTGTTACTACTACTACTACTACTACTACTACTACTGTTACTACTACTGCTACTACTGTTACTACTACTGTTACTGCTAATACTGTTACTACTACTACTACTGTTACTACTACTGTTACTGCTACTACTAATGTTACTATTACTACTACTACTGTTACTACTACTACTACAACTACTACTACTACTGTTACTGCTACTACTGTTACTACTAATACTACTACTACTGTTACTACTACTACCACTGTTACTGCTACTACTGTTACTACTACTACTGTTACTGCTACTGATACTACTACTGTTACTGCTACTACTGTTACTACTACTACGACTGTTATTACTACTGTTACTGCTACTGTTACTGCTACTACTGTTACTGCTACTGTTACTACTACTGTTACTGCTACTGTTACTGCTACTGTTACTACTACTGTTACTGCTACTATTACTGCTACTGTTACTACTACTACTGTTAATGCTGCTGTTACTGCTACTGTTACAGCTACTACTGTTACTGCTACTGCTACTGTTACTGCTACTACTGTTACTGCTACTGTAACTGCTACTGTTACTACTACTGTTACTGCTACTGTTACTGTTACTACTACTGTTACTACTACTGTTACTGCTACCACTGTTACTACTACTACTACTACTACTACTACTACTACTACTACTACTACTACTAGTGTTACTACTACTGCTACTACTGTTACTACTACTGTTACTGCTTCGAATGTTACTACTACTACTGTTACTACTACTGTTACTGCTACTGTTACTTATACTCTTACTTTTACTGTTATTGCTACTGTTACTACTATATTTACTGCTACTATTACTGCTACTGTTACTACTACTACTACTACTGTAACTACTACTGTTACTGCTACTACTGTTACTACTACTGTTACTACTACTGCTACTGTTACTGCTACTATTTCTACTACTACTCTTACCACTACTGTTACTGCTACTACTGTTACTACTTCTACTACTGTTACTGCTACTGTTACTACTACTACTACTGTTACTACAACTGCTACTACTACTAGTACTACTATTACTACTACTACTACTGTTACTACTACTGTTACTACTACTGTTACTGCTACTACTGTTTATACTACTACTGTTACTACTACTACTGTTACTACTACTACTGTTACCACTACTACTGTTACTACTACTGTTACTACTACTGTTACTACTACTATTGTTACTACCACTACTGTTACTACTACTACTGTTACTACTATTATTACTGTTACTGCTACTGTTACTACTACTACTGTTAATACTACTACTGTTACTTCTACTACTACTACTGTTACTACTACTACTGCTACTACTACTACTACGGTTACTGCTACTACTACTGTTAATACTACTACTGTTACTACTTCTACTGATACTGCTACTACTACTACTGTTACTACTTCTGTTACTACTACTACTGTTACTGCTACTGTTACTACTACTACTGTTACTACTACTACTACTGTTACTACTACTACTGTTACTACTACTGTTACTACTACTACTGTTACTACTACTGTTACTACTACTACTACTACTACTGTTACTACTACTGTTACTACTACTGTTACTACTACTGTTACTACTACTGTTACTACTACTGTTACTACTACTACTACTGTTACTACTACTGTTACTACTACTGTTACTACTTCTGTTACTACTACTACTACTGTTACTACTACTTTTACTACTACTACTGTTACTACTACTACTACTACTGTTACTATTACTACTGTTACTACTACTACTGTTTCTACTACTGTTACTACTACTACTGTTACTACTACTACTGTTACTACTACTATTGTTACTACTACTGTTACTACTACTGTTACTACTACTACTACTGTTACTACTACTGCTACTACTACTGTTACTACTACTGTTACTACTACTGTTACTACTACTACTGTTACTACTGCTGTTACTACTACTGTTACTACTACTGTTACTACGTCTGTTACTACTACTACTGTTACGACTACTGTTACTACTTCTACTGTTACTACTACTACTACTGTTACTACTACTACTACTGTTACTACTACTGTTACTACTACTACTGTTACTACTACTACTACTACTACTGTTACTGCTACTGTTACTACTACTACTACTACTGTTACTACTACTGTTACTACTACTGTTACTACTACTGTTACTACTACTGTTACTACCTCTGTTACTACTACTGTTACTACTACTGTTACTACTACTACTACTGTTACTTCTACTGTTACTACTACTGTTACTACCACTGTTACTATTACTGTTACTACTACTGTTACTACTACTGCTACTACTACTGTTACTACTACTGTTACTACTACTGTTACTACTACTGTTACTACTACTGTTACTACTACTGTTACTACTACTGTTAATACTACTGTTACTACTACTACTACTACTACTGCTACTACTACTACTGTTACTACTACTGTTATTACTACTGTTACTACTACTGTTACTACTACTACTGTTACTACTACTGTTACTACTACTACTACTACTGTTACTACTACTGTTACTACTACTGTTACTACTACTACTACTACTACTACTACTACTACTACTACTACTACTGTTACTGCTACTGTTACTACTACTATTACTGTTACTACTACTACTGTTACTACTACTGTTACTACTACTACTACTACTACTGTTACTCCTACTACTGTTACTACTACTGTTATTACTACTGTTACTACTACTACTGTTACTGGTGCTGCTACTACTGTTACTACTGCTACTGTTACTACTACTACTGTTACTACTATAACTGTTACTGTTACTACTGCTACTGTTACTACTACTACTACTGCTACTACTACTGCTACTACTACTATTGCTACTACTACTGCTGCTACTACCTTTACTACTACTGCTACTACTACTACTACTACTGCTATTACTACTGTTACTACTACTGCTACTACTACTGCTACCACTACTGTTACTACTACTGCTGCTACTATTACTGTTACTGCTGTTACTACTACTGTTACTACTACTGCCGCCACTACTACTGCTGCTACTACTTTTACTTCTACTGTTACTACTACTGCTGCTACTACGACTGCTATTACTACTGCTGCTACTACTGTTACTACTACTGTTACTGTTACTACTACTACTACTACTACTGCTACTACTAATACTACTGTTAATACTACTAATGCTACTACTACTACTTCTACTACTACTACTGCTACTACTATTACTACTGCTACTACTACTGCTACTACTACTGTTACTACTACTACTGATACTGTTACTACTACTTCTGTTACTGCTACTACTACTGCTACTACTACTGTTACTTTTACTAATACTGTAACTGCTACTGCTAATGTTACTATTACTACTACCACAGTGACTGCTGCTACTCCTACTGTTACTGCTAATACTACTGTTACTATTACTACTATTACTGTTACTGCTACTACTACTGTTACTGATAGTACTACTGTTACTATTACTACTACTAATGTTACTATTTCTACTACTGTTACTGCTACTACTGTTACTGCTACTACTGTTACTGCTACTACTGTTACTACTACTGTTACTACTACTACTGTTACTACTACTACTACTACTACTACTGTTACTACTACTACCACTGTTACTGCTACTACTGTTACTACTACTACTGTTACTGCTATTGTTGCTACTACTGTTACTGCTAATACTGTTACTACTACTACTACTGTTATTACTACTGTTACTGCTACTGTTACTGCTACTGTTACTGCTACTGTTACTACTACTACTGTTACTGCTACTGTTACTGCTAATGTTACTACTACTGTTAATTCTACTGTTACTACTACTACTGTTACTGTTACTACTGTTACTACTACTACTACTGTTACTGCTACTGTAACCACTACTATTGTTACTGCTACTGTTACTGCTACTGTTACTGCTACTGTTACTGCTACTGTTACTACTACTGTTACTGCTACTACTGTTACTACTACTGTTACTACTACTGCTACTACTGTTACTAATACTGTTACTACTACTACTACTACTGTTACTACTACTGTTACTGCTACTACTAATGTTACTATTACTACTACTGTTACTACTACTACTACTACTACTGTTACTGCTACTACTGTTACTACTAATACTACTACTGTTACTACTACTACCACTGTTACTGCTACTACTATTACTACAACTGCTGTTACTGCTACTGTTACTGCTACTACTGTTACTACTACTACTACTACTACTACTGTTATTACTACTGTTACTGCTACTGTTACTGCTACTAGTGTTACTGATACTGTTACTACTACTACTGTTACTGCTACTGTTACTGCTACTGTTACTACTACTGTTACAGCTACTGCTACTGCTACTGTTAATACTACTGTTACTGCTGCTGTTACTGCGACTGTTACTGCTACTACTGTTACTGCTACTGTTACTGCTACTGTTACTGCTACTGTTACTGCTACGGTTACTGCTACTGTTACTACTACTGTTACTGCTACTGTTACTGCTACCACTGTTACTACTACTACTACTACTACTGTTGCTACTACTGTTACTATTACTGTTACTGCTGTTACTACTACTGTTACTACTACTGCTGCCACTACTACTGCTAATACTGCTGCTACTACTGCTGCTACTACTTTTACTTCTACTGTTACTACTACTGCTGCTACTACGACTGCTACTACTACTGCTGCTACTACTGTTACTGCTACTGTTACTGTTACTAATACTACTACTACTAAAACTACTGTTAATACTACTAATGCTACTACTACTACTACTGCTACTACTATTACTACTGCTACTACTACTGCTACTACTACTGTTACTACTACTACTGATACTGTTACTACTAATTCTGTTACTGCTACTACTACTGCTACTACTACTACTGTTACTACTACTACTACTTCTGCTACTACTACTACTGTTACTACTACTACTGTTACTACTACTACTACAACTGTTACTACTACTACTATTACTACTACTACTGTTATTACTACTACTGTTACTACTACTACTGTTACTACTACCACTGTTACTACTACTACTTTTACTACTACTGTTACTACTACTACTGTTACTACTACTACTGTTACAACTACTACTGTTACTACTACTACTGTTACTACTACTGTTACTGCTATTACTGTTACTGCTACTACTGTAACTACTACCACTGTTACTACTATTGTTACTACTACTACTGTTACTACTACTACTACTATTACTGTTACTACTACTACTGTTACTACTACTACTACTACTGTTACTACTACTACTACTGTTACTACTACTACTACTGTTACTACTACTGTTACTACTACTGTTACTACTACTACTACTACTACTGTTACTACTACTGTTACTACTACTGTTACTACTACTGTTACTACTACTGTTACTACTACTACTACTGTTACTACTACTGTTACTACTACTGTTACTACTACTACTACTACTACTACTGTTACTACTACTACTGTTACTACTACTGTTACTACTACTACTACTGTTACTACTACTGTTACTACTACTAGTACTACTACTACTACTACTGTTACTACTACTGTTACTACTACTGTTACTACTACTGTTACTACTACTACTACTGTTACTACTACTGTTACTACTACTACTACTGCTACAGCTACAACTGTTACTACTACTACTGTTACTACTACTACTGTTACTACTACTACTGTTACTACTACTACTGTTACTACTACTACTGTTACTATTACTACTGTTACTACTACTACTACTGTTACTACTACTATCACTGTTACTACTACTACTGTTACTACTACTACTGTTACTACTAATACTGTTACTACTACTGTTACTACTGTTACTACAACTACCACTGTTACTACTACTACCACTGTTACTACTACTACTGTTACTACTACTACTGTTACTACTACTCCTGTTACTACAACTGCTGTTACTACTACTACTGTTACTACTACTACTACTGTTACTACTACTACTACTGTTACTACTACTATTACTACTACTACCACTGTTACTACTACTACTGTTATTACTACTACTGTTACTACTACTGTTACTACTACTACTGTTACTACTACTACTGTTACAACTACTACTGTTACTACTACTACTGTTATTACTACTACTGTTACTGCTATTACTGTTACTGCTACTACTGTTACTACTACTACTGTTACTACTACTGTTACTACTACTACTGTTACTACTACTACTACTACTGTTACTACTACTACTACTACTACTGTTACTACTACTACTGTTACTACTACTACTACTGTTACTAATACTGTTACTACTACTACTACTGTTACTACTACTACTGTTACTACTACTGTTGTTACTACTACTACTACTGTTACTACTACTGTTACTACTACTGTTACTACTACTACTACTACTACTACTACTACTACTACTACTACTACTGTTACTACTACTGCTACTACTACTGCTACTACTACTGTTACTACTACTGTTACTACTACTATTACTACTGTTACTACTACTGTTACTACTACTGTTACTACTACTGTTACTACTACTGTTACATCTTCTGTTACGACTACTGTTACTACTACTACTGTTACTACTACTACTACTACTACTACTGTTACTATTACTACTGTTACTACTACTACTACTGTTACTACTACTGTTACTACTACTGTTACTACTACTACTACTGTTACTACTACTGTTACTACTACTGTTACTACTACTGTTACTACTACTGTTACTACTACTGTTACTACTACTGTTACTACTACTACTACTGTTACTACTACTGTTACTACTACTGTTACTACTACTGTTACTACTTCTGTTACTACTACTACTGTTACTACTACTACTGTTACTACTACTACTACTACTACTGTTACTTCTACTACTGTTACTACTACTACTACTGTTACTACTACTACTGTTACTACTACTGCTACTGTTACTACTACTGTTACTACTACTGCTACTGTTACTACTACTGTTACTACTACTGTTACTACTACTACTACTGTTACTACTACTGTTACTACTACTGTTACTACTACTGTTACTACTACTGTTACTACTACTGTTACTACTTCTGTTACTACTACTACTGTTACTACTACTGTTACTACTACTACTGTTACTACTACTACTACTGTTACTACTACTACTGTTACTACTACTGTTACTACTACTACTGTTACTACTACTGTTACTACTACTACTACTGTTACTACTACTGTTACTACTACTGTTACTACTACTGTTACTACTACTACTACTGTTACTACTACTGTTACTACTACTGTTACTACTACTGTTACTACTTCTGTTACTACTACTACTGTTACTACTACTACTGTTACTACTACTACTACTACTGTTACTACTGTTACTATTACTACTGTTACTACTACTACTGTTACTACTACTGTTACTACTACTACTGTTACTACTACTACTGTTACTACTGCTATTGTTACTACTACTGTTACTACTACTGTTACTACTACTACTACTACTGTTACTACTACTGCTACTACTACTGTTACTACTACTGTTACTACTACTGTTACTACTACTACTGTTACTACTACTACTGTTACTACTACTGTTACTACTACTACTACTTTTACTACTACTACTGTTACTACTACTACTACTGTTACTGCTACTGTTACTACTACTACTACTGTTACTACTACTGTTACTACTACTGTTACTACTACTGTTACTACTACTGTTACTACCTCTGTTACTACTACTGTTACTACTACTGTTACTACTACTACTACTGTTACTTCTACTGTTACTACTACTGTTACTACTACTGTTACTATTACTGTTACTACTACTGTTACTACTACTGCTACTACTACTGTTACTACCACTGTTACTACTACTGTTACTACTACTGTTACTACTACTGTTAATACTACTGTTACTACTACTACTACTGCTACTACTACTACTGTTACTACTACTGTTACTACTACTGTTACTACTACTACTGTTACTACTACTGTTACTACTACTACTACTGTTACTACTACTGTTACTACTACTGTTACTACTACTACTACTACTACTACTACTACTACTGTTACTGCTACTGTTACTACTACTACTACTGTTACTACTACTACTGTTACTACTACTGTTACTACTACTACTACTACTACTGTTACTACTACTACTGTTACTACTACTGTTACTACTACTGTTACTACTACTACTGTTACTGGTGCTGCTACTACTGTTACTACTGCTACTGTTACTACTACTACTGTTACTGTTACTACTGCTACTGTTACTACTACTACTGTTACTGTTACTACTGCTACTGTTACTACTACTACTACTGCTACTACTACTGCTACTACTATTATTGCTACTACTACTGCTGCTACTACCTTTACTACTACTGCTACTACTACTACTACTACTGCTATTACTACTGTTACTACTACTGCTACTACTACTGCTACCACTACTGTTACTACTACTGCTGCTACTATTACTGTTACTGCTGTTACTACTACTGTTACTACTACTGCTGCCACTACTACTGCTACTACTGCTGCTACTACTTTTACTTCTACTGTTACTACTACTGCTGCTACTACGACTGCTACTACTAATGCTGCTACTACTGTTACTACTACTGTTACTGTTACTACTACTACTACTACTGCTACTACTAATACTACTGTTAATACTACTAATGCTACTACTACTACTTCTACTACTACTACTGCTACTACTATTACTACTGCTACTACTACTGTTACTACTACTACTGATACTGTTACTACTACTTCTGTTACTGCTACTACTACTGCTACTACTACTGTTACTTTTACTAATACTGTAACTGCTACTGCTAATGTTACTATTACTACTACCACAGTGACTGCTGCTACTCCTACTGTTACTGCTAATACTACTGTTACTATTACTACTACTACTGTTACTGCTACTACTACTGTTACTGATACTACTACTGTTACTATTACTACTACTAATGTTACTATTTCTACTACTGTTACTGCTACTACTGTTACTGCTACTACTGTTACTACTACTGTTACTACTACTACTACTACTACTGTTACTACTACTACCACTGTTACTGCTACTACTGTTACTACTACTACTGTTACTGCTATTGTTGCTACTACTGTTACTGCTAATACTGTTACTACTACTACTGTTATTACTACTGTTACTGCTACTACTACTGCTACTGTTACTGCTACTGTTACTACTACTACTGTTACTGCTACTGTTACTGCTAATGTTACTACTACTGTTAATTATACTGTTACTACTACTACTGTTACTACTACTGTTACTGTTACTACTGTTACTACTACTACTACTGTTACTGCTACTGTAACCACTACTATTGTTACTGCTACTGTTACTGCTACTGTTACTGCTACTGTTAATGCTACTGTTACTACTACTGTTACTGCTACTACTGTTACTACTACTGTTACTACTACTTCTACTACTGTTACTACTACTGTTACTGCTAATACTGTTACTACTACTACTACTGTTACTACTACTGTTACTGCTACTACTAATGTTACTATTACTACTACTGTTACTACTACTACTACTACTACTACTACTACTACTGTTACTGCTACTACTGTTACTACTAATACTACTACTGTTACTACTACTACCACTGTTACTGCTACTACTATTACTACAACTGCTGTTACTGCTACTGTTACTACTACTGTTACTGCTACTACTGTTATTACTACTGTTACTGCTACTGTTACTGCTACTAGTGTTACTGATACTGTTACTACTACTACTGTTACTGCTACTGTTACTGCTACTGTTACTACTACTGTTACAGCTACTGCTACTGCTACTGTTAATACTACTACTGTTACTGATGCTGTTACTGCGACTGTTACTGCTACTACTGTTACTGCTACTACTGTTACTGCTACTGTTACTGCTACTGTTACTACTACTACTGTTACTGCTACTGTAACTGCTACTGTTACTACTACTGTTACTGATACGGTTACTGCTACTGTTACTACTACTGTTACTACTACTGTTACTGCTACCACTGTTACTACTACTACTACTACTACTGTTACTACTACTGCTACTACTGTTACTATTACTGTTACTGCTTCTAATGTTACTACTACTACTGTTACTAATACTGTTACTGCTACTGTTACTACTACTCTTACTTTTACTGTTATTGCTACTGTTACTACTATATTTACTGCTACTGTTACTGCTACTGTTACTACTACTATTGTAACTACTACTGTTACTGCTACTACTGTTACTACTACCGTTACTACTACTATTACTACTACTGTTACTACTACTACTGTTACCACTACTGTTACTGCTACTACTGTTACTACTTCTACAACTGTTACTGCTACTGTTACTACTACTACTACTACTGTTACTACAACTGCTACTACTACTAGTACTACTACTATTACTACTACTACTACTACTGTTACCGCTACTGTTACTACTACTACTATTACTTCTACTACTACTACTGTTACTACTACTGTTACCGCTACTGTTACTACTTCTACTATTACTACTACTACTACTGTTACTACTACTACTGTTACCACTACTGTTACTACTGTTACTACTACTGTTACTTCTACTGTTACTACTACTATTACTACCACTATTGTTACTACTACTACTGTTATTACTACTACTGTTACTACTACTGTTACTACCACAACTACTACTATTACTGCTACTACTACTACTGTTACTACTACTGTTACTACTACTACTGTTACTACTACTATTGTTACTACTACTATTACTGTTACTGTTGCTACTACTACTGTTAATACTACTACTGTTACTACTATTACTGTTACTTCTACTACTACTGTTACTACTACTACTACTGTTACTACTACTACTGCTACTACTACTACGGTTACTGCTACTACTACTGTTAATACTACTACTGTTACTACTATTACTGTTACTACTACTACTACTGTTGCTGCTACTACTGTTACTACTACTGTTACTGCTACTACTACTGTTATTACTACTGTTACTGTTACTACTACTACTACTGTTACTATTACTACTGCTACTACTGTTACTACTACTGCTGTTACTACTACTGTTACTACTACTGTTATTACTACTGTTACTACTACTGTTACTACTACTACTACTGTTACTACTACTACTATTACTACTACTGTTACTACTACTGTTACTACTACTATTACTACTACTGTTACTGTTACTACTACTGTTACTGTTACTACTACTGTTACTGTTACTACTACTACTACTATTACTACTACTGTTACTACCACTGTTACTGTTACTACTACTGTTACTGTTGCTGCTACTGTTACTGTTAGTACTACTATTACTACTACTGTTAGTACTACTATTACTACTACTGTTACTACTACTATTACTACTACTGTTACTACTACTGTTACTGCTACTATTCTTACTACTACTGTTTCTACTACTGTTACTGTTACTACTACTGTTACTGCTACTACTGTTACTACTACTGTTACTGTTACTACTGTTACTACTACTGTTACTACTACTGTTACTGCTACTACTGTTACTACTACTGTTACTGTTACTACTACTGTTACTGTTACTACTACTGTTACTGCTACTGTTGCTACTACTGTTACTACTACTTTTACTGCTACTGTTACTACTACTGTTACTACTACTTTTACTGTTACTACTACTTTTAATACTACTGTTACTGTTACTACTACTGTTACTGCTACTACTGTTACTACTACTGTTACTGTTACTACTACTGTTACTACTACTGTTGCTGTTACTACTACTGTTACTGCTACTGTTGCTACTACTTTTACTACTAATGTTACTGCTACTGTTACTACTGTTACTATTACTGTTACTACTACTGCTACTACTTCCGTTACTACTACTGACACTGCTACTACTGTTACTACTACTACTGTTACTGTTACTACTACTACTGTTACTGTTACTACTACTGTTACTACTACTACTACTACTACTACTGTTACTACTACTGTTACTGTTACTGCTACTGTTACTGTTACTACTACTGTTACTGCTACTACTACTGTTGCTGTTACTACTACTGTTACTGTTATTACTACTGTGAATGTTACTACTGCTGTTACTGTTACTACTGTAACTGTTACTACTACAGTTACTGTTACTACTACTGTTACTACTACTACTACTGTTACTACTACTACTGTTACTGCTACTCCTTCTGTTACTGTTACTACTGCTGTTACTGTTACTACTACTGTTACTACTACTACTACTGTTACTGTTACTACTACTGTTACTACTACTGTTACTGTTAATACTACTGCTACTACTACTGTTAATACTATTACTGTTACTGTTACTACTACTGTTACTGCTACTGTTACTGCTACTGTTACTAATACTACTACTGTTACTACTACTGTTACTGCTTATACTGTTACTACTACTGTTACTACTACTACTGTTACTACTGCTGCTACTACTGTTACAACTACTGTCACTACTACTACTGTTACTACTACTGTTACTGCTACTGTTACTATTACTGTTACTGCTACTGTTGCTGCTAATGTTACTGCTACTGTTACTACTACTGTTACTGCTGCTGTTACTACTACTGTTACTACTACTGTTACTGCTACTACTGTTACTACTACTACTACTGTTACTGCTACTGATACTGCTACTACTACTAATACTGTTGCTACTACTGTTACTACTACTGTTACTACTACTGTTACTGCTACTGTTACTACTACTACTATAACTGTTACTACTACTGTTACTACTACTTTTACTACTACTGTTACTACTGCTGTTACTACTACTGTTACTACTTCTGTTACTACTACTGTTACTACTACTGTTACTACTACTACTGTTACTTCTACTGTTAATACTACTGTTACTACTACTGTTACTACTACTGTTACTACTACTGTTACTACTACTGTTACTACTACTGCTACTACTACTGTTACTACTACTGTTACTAGTACTTCTGTTACTACTCTTACTACTACTACTACTGTTACTACTACCGTTATTACTACTGTTACTACTACTGTTACTACTACTGTTACTACTACTACTACTGTTACTACTACTGTTACTGCTACTGTTACTACTTCTACTACTACTGATACTACTACTACTGTTACTACTACTACTACTGTTACTACTACTGTTACTACTACTACTGTTACTACTACTACTGTTACTACTACTACTGTTACTGGTGCTGCTACTACTGTTACTACTGCTACTGTTACTACTACTACTGTTACTGTTACTACTGCTACTGTTACTACTACTACTACTACTGCTACTACTACTGCTACTACTACTATTGCTACTACTACTGCTGCTACTACCTTTACTACTACTACTGTTACTACTACTGCTACTACTGCTACCACTACTGTTACTACTACTGCTGCTACTATTACTGTTACTGCTGTTACTACTACTGTTACTACTACTGCTGCCACTACTACTGCTACTACTGCCACTACTACTGCTACTACTACTGCTACTACTGCTGCTACTACTTTTACTTCTACTGTTACTACTACTGCTGCTACTACGACTGCTACTACTACTGCTGCTACTACTGTTACTACTACTGTTATTACTACTACTGTTACTACTACTGCTACTATTACTACAGTTACTACTACTACTACTACTGCTACTACTACTGCTACTGCTGCCACTACTGCTGCTACTTCTGTTACTACTACTGTTACTGTTACTACTACTACTACTGCTACTACTAATACTACTGTTAATACTACTAATGCTACTACTACTACTGCTACTACTATTACTACTGCTACTACTACTACTACTACTGTTACTACTACTACTGATACTGTTACTACTACTTCTGTTACTGCTACTACTACTGCTACTACTACTGCTACTACTACTGTTACTACTACTAATACTGTAACTGCTACTGCTAATGTTACTATTACTACTACCACAGTGACTGCTGCTACTCCTACTGTTACTGCTAATACTACTGTTACTATTACTACTATTACTGTTACTGCTACTACTACTGTTACTGCTACTACTGCTGTTACTATTACTACTACTAATGTTACTATTACTACTACTGTTACTGCTACTACTGTTACTGCTACTACTGTTACTGCTACTACTGTTACTACTACTGTTACTATTACTGTTACTACTATTACTACTGTTACTATTACTACCACTGTTACTGCTACTACTGGTACTACTACTACTGTTACTGCTATTGTTACTACTACTGTTACTCCTACTAATGTTACTACTACTACTACTACTGCTATTACTACTGTTACTGCTACTGTTACTGCTACTGTTACTACTACTACTGTTACTGCTACTTTTACTGCAACTACTGTTACTGCTACTGTTACTGCTAATGTTACTACTACTGTTAATGCTACTGTTACTACTACTTCTGTTACTACTACTGTTACTGTTACTACTGTTACTGCTACTGTTACCACTACTACTGTTAATGCTACTGTTACTGCTACTGTTACTGCTACTGTTACTACTACTGCTACTACTACTGTTACTACTACTGTTACTACTACTACTGTTACTACTACTGCTACTACTGTTACTGCTAATACTGATACTACTACTACTACTGTTACTACTACTGTTACTGCTACTACTAATGTTACTATTACTACTACTACTGTTACTACTACTACTACTGTTACTGCTACTGCTGTTACTACTAATACTACTACTGTTACTACTATTACCACTGTTACTGCTACTACTGTTACTGCTACTGATACTACTACTGTTACTGCTACTACTGTTATTACTACTACTACTACTACTACTGTTATTACTACTGTTACTGCTACTGTTACTGCTACTACTGTTACTGCTAATTTTACTGCTACTGTTACTGCTACTGTTACTACTACTGTTACTGCTACTGTTACTGCTACTGTTACTACTACTACTGTTACTGCTGCTGTTACTGCTACTGTTACTGCTACTACTGTTACTGCTACTGTTACTGCTACTGTTACTGCTACTGTAACTGCTACTGTTACTACTACTGTTACTGCTACTGTTACTACTACTGTTACTACTACTGTTACTGCTACCACTGTTACTACTACTACTACTACTGTTACTACTACTGCTACTACTGTTACTACAACAGTTACTGCTTCTAATGTTACTACTACTACTGCTACTACTACTGTTACTGCTACTGTTACTACTACTCTTACTTTTACTGTTATTGCTACTGTTACTGCTACTGTTACTACTACTACTGTAACTACTACTGTTACTGCTACTACTGTTACTACTACTGTTACTACTACTACTGTTACCACTACTGTTACTGCTACTACTGTTACTACTTCTACTACTGTTACTGCTACTGTTACTACTACTACTACTGTTACTACAACTGCTACTACTACTAGTACTACTACTTCTACTACTACTGTTACTACTACTGTTACTGCTACTACTGTTTATACTACTACTGTTACTACTACTACTGTTACTTCTACTACTGTTACAACTACTACTGTTACTACTACTGTTACTACTACTGTTACTACTACTGTTACTACTACTATTGTTACTACTACTACTGTTACTACTACTACTACTGTTACTACCACTACTGTTACTACTACTACTGTTACTACTACTATTACTGTTACTGCTACTGATACTACTACTACTACTGTTAATACTACTACTGTTACTACTATTACTGTTCCTTCTACTACTACTGTTACTACTACTGCTACTACTACTACGGTTACTGTTAATACTACTACTGTTACTATTACTACTGTTACTGCTACTACTACTGTTACTATTACTACTTTTACTGCTACTACTACTGTTGCTGCTACTACTGTTACTACTACTGTTACTGCTACTACTACTGTTACTACTACTGTTACTACTACTACTGTTACTACTGCTGCTACTACTGTTACTACTACTGTTACTGCTACTGTTACTACCACTGTTACTGCTACTGTTGCTGCTAATGTTACTGCTACTCTTACTACTACTGTTACTGCTATTGTTACTGCTAGTGTTACTACTACTACTGTTACTGCTACTACTGTTACTACTACTACTACTACTGTTACTGCTACTGTTACTGCTACTAGTACTACTGCTGTTACTACCACTGTTACTACTACTGTTACTACTACTGTTACTACTACTGTTACTGCTACTGTTACTACTACTACTACTACTACTACTGTTACTACTACTGTTACTACTACTGTTACTACTACTGTTACTACTTCTGTTACTACTACTGTTACTACTACTGTTACTACTACTACTACTACTACTACTGTTACTTCTACTGTTACTACTACTGTTACTACTACTGTTACTACTACTGTTACTACTACTGTTACTACTACTGTTACTACTACTCCTACTACTACTGTTACTACTACTGTTACTACTACTTCTGTTACTACTACTGTTACTACTACTGTTAATACTACTGTTACTACTACTATTATTACTACTGTTACTACTACTGTTACTACTACGGTTACTACTACTATTACTACTGTTACTACTACTGTTACTACTACTACTACTACTGTTACTACTACTGTTACTAATACTACTACTACTGTTACTGCTACTGTTACTACTACTACTGTTACTACTACTGTTACTACTAATACTGTTACTACTACTACTGTTACTACTACTGTTACTACTACTACTACTATTGTTACTACTGCTACTGTTACTACTACTACTGTTAATGTTACTACTGTTACTGTTACTACTGCTACTGTTACTACTACTACTACTGCTACTACTACTATTGCTACTACTACTGCTGCTACTACCTTTACTACTACTGCTACTACTACTACTACTACTACTACTGCTATTACTACTGTTACTTCTACTGCTACTACTACTGCTACCACTACTGTTACTACTACTGCTGCTACTATTACTGTTACTGCTGTTACTACTACTGTTACTACTACTGCTGCCACTACTACTGCTACTACTGCTGCTACTACTGCTGCTACTACTTTTGCTTTTACTGTTACTACTACTGCTACTACTACTGCTACTGCTGCTACTACTGCTGCTACTTCTGTTACTACTACTGTTACTGTTACTACTACTTCTACTGCTACTACTAATACTACTGTTAATACTACTAATGCTACTACTACTACTACTACTACTACTACTGCTACTACTATTAATACTGCTACTACTACTGCTACTACTACTGTTACTACTACTACTGATACTGTTTCTACTACTTCTGTTACTGCTAATACTACTGCTACTACTACTAATACTGTAACTGCTACTGCTAATGTTACTATTACTACTACCACAGTGACTGCTGCTACTCCTACTGTTACTGCTAATACTACTGTTACTATTACTACTACTACTGTTACTGCTACTACTACTGTTACTGCTACTACTACTGTTACTATTACTACTACTAATGTTACTATTACTACTACTGTTACAGCTACTACTGTTACTACTACTGTTACTACTACTACTACTGTTACTACCACTACCACTGTTACTGCTACTACTGTTACTACTACAACTGTTACTGCTATTGTTACTACTACTGTTACTGCTACTACTGTTACTACTACTACTACTGTTATTACTACTGTTACCGATACTGTTACTGCTACTGTTACTGCTACTGTTACTACTACTACTGATACTGCTACTGTTACTGCTAATGTTACTACTACTTTTAATGCTACTGTTACTACTACTGATACTGTTACTACTGTTACTACTACTACTGTTACTGCTACTGTTACCACTACTACTGTTACTGCTACTGTTACTGCTACTGTTACTGCTACTGTTACTGCTACTGTTACTACTACTGTTACTGCTACTGTAACTGCTACTGTTACTACTACTGTTACTGCTACTGTTACTGCTACTGTTACTACTACTGTTACTACTACTGTTACTGCTACCACTGTTACTACTACTACTACTACTACTACTACTGTAACTACTACTGCTACTACTGTTACTACTACTGTTACTGCTACTGTTACTTATACTCTTACTTTTACTGTTATTGCTACTGTTACTACTATATTTACTGCTACTATTACTGCTACTGTTACTACTACTACTGTTACTGCTACTACTGTTACTACTACTGTTACTGCTATTGGTACTGTTAGTGCTACTGTTACTACTACTACTGTTACCACTACTGTTACTGCTACTACTGTTACTACTTCTACTACTGTTACTGCTACTGTTACTACTACTACTACTGTTACTACAACTGCTACTACTACTAGTACTACTACTACAACTACTACTACTACTGTTACTACTACTGTTACTACTACTGTTACTGCTACTACTGTTTATACTACTACTGTTACTACTACTACTGTTACTACTACTACTGTTACCACTACTACTGTTACTACTACTGTTACTACTACTGTTACTACTACTATTGTTACTACTACTACTGTTACTACTACTAATGTTACTACCACTACTGTTACTACTACTACTGTTACTACTACTACTGTTACTACTACTATTACTGTTACTACTACTACTACTGTTGCTGCTACTACTGTTACTACTACTGTTACTGCTACTACTACTGTTATTACTACTGTTACTGTTACTACTACTACTACTGTTACTATTACTACTGCTACTACTGTTACTACTACTGCTGTTACTACTACTGTTACTACTACTGTTATTACTACTGTTACTACTACTGTTACTACTACTACTACTGTTACTACTACTACTATTACTACTACTGTTACTACTACTGTTACTACTACTATTACTACTACTGTTACTGTTACTACTACTGTTACTGTTACTACTACTGTTACTGTTACTACTACTACTACTATTACTACTACTGTTACTACCACTGTTACTGTTACTACTACTGTTACTGTTGCTACTACTGTTACTGTTAGTACTACTATTACTACTACTGTTAGTACTACTATTACTACTACTGTTACTACTACTATTACTACTACTGTTACTACTACTGTTACTGCTACTATTCTTACTACTACTGTTTCTACTACTGTTACTGTTACTACTACTGTTACTGCTACTACTGTTACTACTACTGTTACTGTTACTACTGTTACTACTACTGTTACTACTACTGTTACTGCTACTACTGTTACTACTACTGTTACTGTTACTACTACTGTTACTGTTACTACTACTGTTACTGCTACTGTTGCTACTACTGTTACTACTACTTTTACTGCTACTGTTACTACTACTGTTACTACTACTTTTACTGTTACTACTACTTTTAATACTACTGTTACTGTTACTACTACTGTTACTGCTACTACTGTTACTACTACTGTTACTGTTACTACTACTGTTACTACTACTGTTGCTGTTACTACTACTGTTACTGCTACTGTTGCTACTACTTTTACTACTAATGTTACTGCTACTGTTACTAATGTTACTATTACTGTTACTACTACTGCTACTACTTCCGTTACTACTACTGACACTGCTACTACTGTTACTACTACTACTGTTACTGTTACTACTACTACTGTTACTGTTACTACTACTGTTACTACTACTACTACTACTACTGTTACTACTACTGTTACTGTTACTGCTACTGTTACTGTTACTACTACTGTTACTGCTACTACTACTGTTGCTGTTACTACTACTGTTACTGTTATTACTACTGTGAATGTTACTACTGCTGTTACTGTTACTACTGTAACTGTTACTACTACAGTTACTGTTACTACTACTGTTACTACTACTACTACTACTGTTACTACTACTACTGTTACTGCTACTCCTTCTGTTACTGTTACTACTGCTGTTACTGTTACTACTACTGTTACTACTACTACTACTGTTACTGTTACTACTACTGTTACTACTACTGTTACTGTTAATACTACTGCTACTACTACTACTGTTAATACTATTACTGTTACTGTTACTACTACTGTTTCTGCTACTACTGTTACTACTACTGTTACTACTACTACTGTTACTGCTACAATTACCACTACTACTGTTACTGCTACTGTTACTGCTACTGTTACTAATACTACTACTGTTACTACTACTGTTACTGCTTATACTGTTACTACTACTGTTACTACTACTACTGTTACTACTGCTGCTACTACTGTTACAACTACTGTCACTACTACTACTGTTACTACTACTGTTACTGCTACTGTTACTATTACTGTTACTGCTACTGTTGCTGCTAATGTTACTGCTACTGTTACTACTACTGTTACTGCTGCTGTTACTACTACTGTTACTACTACTGTTACTGCTACTACTGTTACTACTACTACTACTGTTACTGCTACTGATACTGCTACTACTACTAATACTGTTGCTACTACTGTTACTACTACTGTTACTACTACTGTTACTGCTACTGTTACTACTACTACTATAACTGTTACTACTACTGTTACTACTACTTTTACTACTACTGTTACTACTGCTGTTACTACTACTGTTACTACTTCTGTTACTACTACTGTTACTACTACTGTTACTACTACTACTGTTACTTCTACTGTTAATACTACTGTTACTACTACTGTTACTACTACTGTTACTACTACTGTTACTACTACTGTTACTACTACTGCTACTACTACTGTTACTACTACTGTTACTAGTACTTCTGTTACTACTCTTACTACTACTACTACTGTTACTACTACCGTTATTACTACTGTTACTACTACTGTTACTACTACTGTTACTACTACTACTACTGTTACTACTACTGTTACTGCTACTGTTACTACTTCTACTACTACTGATACTACTACTACTGTTACTACTACTACTGTTACTGGTGCTGCTACTACTGTTACTACTGCTACTGTTACTACTACTACTGTTACTGTTACTACTGCTACTGTTACTACTACTACTACTGCTACTACTACTGCTACTACTACTATTGCTACTACTACTGCTGCTACTACCTTTACTACTACTACTGTTACTACTACTGCTACTACTACTGCTACCACTACTGTTACTACTACTGCTGCTACTATTACTGTTACTGCTGTTACTACTACTGTTACTACTACTGCTGCCACTACTACTGCTACTACTGCCACTACTACTGCTACTACTACTGCTACTACTGCTGCTACTACTTTTACTTCTACTGTTACTACTACTGCTGCTACTACGACTGCTACTACTACTGCTGCTACTACTGTTACTACTACTGTTATTACTACTACTGTTACTACTACTGCTACTATTACTACAGTTACTACTACTACTACTACTGCTACTGCTACTACTACTGCTACTGCTGCCACTACTGCTGCTACTTCTGTTACTACTACTGTTACTGTTACTACTACTACTGCTACTACTAATACTACTGTTAATACTACTAATGCTACTACTACTACTGCTACTACTATTACTACTGCTACTACTACTACTACTACTGTTACTACTACTACTGATACTGTTACTACTACTTCTGTTACTGCTACTACTACTGCTACTACTACTGCTACTACTACTGTTACTACTACTAATACTGTAACTGCTACTGCTAATGTTACTATTACTACTACCACAGTGACTGCTGCTACTCCTACTGTTACTGCTAATACTACTGTTACTATTACTACTACTACTGTTACTGCTACTACTACTGTTACTGCTACTACTGCTGTTACTATTACTACTACTAATGTTACTATTACTACTACTGTTACTGCTACTACTGTTACTGATACTACTGTTACTGCTACTACTGTTACTACTACTGTTACTATTACTGTTACTACTATTACTACTGTTACTATTACTACCACTGTTACTGCTACTACTGGTACTACTACTACTGTTACTGCTATTGTTACTACTACTGTTACTCCTACTAATGTTACTACTACTACTACTACTGCTATTACTACTGTTACTGCTACTGTTACTGCTACTGTTACTACTACTACTGTTACTGCTACTTTTACTGCAACTACTGTTACTGCTACTGTTACTGCTAATGTTACTACTACTGTTAATGCTACTGTTACTACTACTTCTGTTACTACTACTGTTACTGTTACTACTGTTACTGCTACTGTTACCACTACTACTGTTAATGCTACTGTTACTGCTACTGTTACTGCTACTGTTACTACTACTGCTACTACTACTTTTACTACTACTGTTACTACTACTACTGTTACTACTACTGCTACTACTGTTACTGCTAATACTGATACTACTACTACTACTGTTACTACTACTGTTACTGCTACTACTAATGTTACTATTACTACTACTACTGTTACTACTACTACTACTGTTACTGCTACTGCTGTTACTACTAATACTACTACTGTTACTACTATTACCACTGTTACTGCTACTACTGTTACTGCTACTGATACTACTACTGTTACTGCTACTACTGTTATTACTACTACTACTACTACTGT